>QRDG01002139.1:0-44129 GCA_012064385.1 Puccinellia tenuiflora | reverse complement strand
TTTGCCCGAGATTCGATCGTCGATATCTCCATATCTAGTTTCATCTCGTTACCTGGCAAATTCTCTTTACTCGTCCATAATATAGGATCTCCGTGATTAACACTTAATCACATGGTTGCAACCTTTCTGATGCTATTACCGAGAGGGCCCAGAGATATCTTTTCCGTCACAAGGAAGGACAAATCCCAGTCTTGATTCATGTCACCCAACAAATACCATCGGAGATACCTAAAAGCCACCTTTATAATCACCCAGTTACGAAGTGACGTTTGATGTCCACAAAGCATTCCTCTGGTAAACGGGAGTGACATAATCTCATGGTTTAAGGAAACTATACTTGGCATACTAAAAGCGTTGGCAATGAAACTTGTGTGACACGATCAATTGCAACTCTTTATTATCGGGTCTTGTCCATCACATCATTACTCCTAATGATATGACTCCGTTATCAAGTGACTGTTACAAGTCCATGGTTAAGAAACTCTAACCATCTCTTGACTAACGAACCAGTCCGGTAGAGGCTTACTAGGGACACCTGGTTGTTTATATTCCACACATGTATTATGTTTCCGGTTAATACAATTATAGCATGGATAATAAACTATGATCATAAACATGAATATGCTAATAAACCATTTTATTATTGCCTCTAGGGCATATTTTCCTACGCAAAGATAGCGGAATAAACCCAACATCTAGATCTGATCTACGAGAGGTTGGTAGCAAGAAGGAGATCGAATCTCACCCTCGAAGAAAACCGTGAGTGTTTTGTCGAGGCAGGGGTTGGCTAGTCGATCCCCGCAACTAGACTCGTCTAGTCGCGAGGAGATGTATTATCCAAGCGCCGCACGAGCAACGCCTCCGAGAGATCCACACGTACAGCTCGATGAAGACTCCACGTTCTTGATCCCGCAAGAGGTGGTGGAGAGGCTCGAGATCAACAGCACGACGATGGTGGCGTGGTGTGTATGGTGGAGATCCGACAGGGCTTCGCCAAGCGGTGTCAGGAGAGAGGAGGTGGAGGGGGGCGGCGGCAAGGAGGGAGAGGGGTGCGGCTAGGGCACCAAAGGGGTGGACCTTAGGGTGCCGCACCCCTCCTCTATGCCTCCTTATATAGGGGGCAGGGGGGGCTGCGCCCCACCCTCCATCTAGGGCCGGCGCAAGGGGGGGAGGCTTGCCCCCCAAGCAACCTCTAGGGTTTAGGCCGGCCCCCCCCTTCTAGAAGCTTGACCCGCATGGGCCATTAAGGGAGTGGTGCGGCCGGCCCAATAGGCCAGCCCACTACCCCTTCATGCCTTGTGGGCCCCATACTCCTATGGGCCCCACTTCTAGACCCCTCTAGAACCTTCTAGAACATTCCGGTACTTTACCGATAAATTCCCGAACCTTTCTTAACCTCCGGAAACAACTTTCCTTATATGAATCTTATTCTCCGGACCACTCCGGAACTCCTCGTGATGTCCGGGATCCCATCCGGGACTCCGAATCAATATTCGTTCTCAACATCATTTATCTCGAACCCTAACTACATCGAACGTTAAGTGTGTGACTTTGCGGGTTCGTGAATATGTCATATTAATAGCGGGACCGGGATGCCCATATTAATTCCTACATATTCGACGAAGTACTTTACTAGTCGAACCACAATGTCCGGGATTCAATTAATCCATATACGATTCCTTTTGTTTCACAATATATTACTTGTCCGAGATTCAATCCACCGATATCTCCATATCTGATTAATCTCGTTACCGACAAGTTCTCTTTACTCGTTCCCATAGAATAGGATCCCTTATGACTAGCCACTTAGTCATATGCTTGCAAGCGTTTGGATGCTATACTACCGAGAGGGCCCAGAGATATCTATCCAACTATTGGACGAACAAATCCCAGTCTTGAAACATGTCACCCAACAACCTATCATCGGAGAACCTGAAAGCCACCTTTATAATCACCCAGTTACGAAGTGACGTTTGATGTCCACAAAGCTCTCCTCCGATAAGCGGGAGTGACATAATCTCATGGTCTAAGGAAACTATATTTGACATCTATTTAATTTGAGTCTTGTCCATTATATCATCACCTATGATACAAACTTCGTTTATTAAGTGATTCATAAATCCATGGTTAGGAAACATCTAACCATCACTTAATCAAACGAACTAGTCACAAGAGGAAAGACTAGGGACACATTACCGTTTATATTCCACACATGTATTTGTTTCCGGTTAATACAATTCTAGCATGGAATTAAACATATCATGAACGGAGAAATATGATAAACAATAATCATTATTATTGCCTCTTGGGCATATCTCCAACAGTCTCCCACTTGCACTAGAGTCAATAATCTAGTTTACATTTGTAGCAATCTAACACCCATAGCCTCTCGGTGTTGATCATGTTTTGCTCGTGGAAGAGGTTTAGTCAACGGGTCTGCCACATTCAGATCCGTATGCACCTTGCAAATCTCTATGTCACCATCCTTGACATTCTCACGCAAATTGTGATAGCGGCGCTTAATATGCTTGGTATTCTTGTGTGAAGTCGGGTCCTTGGCAAGAGCTATTGCACCTGTATTATCACAGTACAGGGCCAGAGGTCTTGACGCACTTGGAACCACGCTCAGCTCTGAGAGGAACTCCTTCATCCAGACTGCTTCACTTGCTGCCGACGAGGCCGCAACATACTCCGCTTCTGTTGAAGATTTCGCCACCACGCTCTGCTTGGAACTCCTCCAACTGACAGCGCCACCATTCAGAATAAACACGTATCCGGACTGAGACTTAGAATCATCCGGATCGGTGTCCCAACTAGCATCGACGTAACTCCTTACGACAAGCTCTTGGTCACCTCCATATACGAGAAACATTTCCTTAGTTCTATTTAGATACTTAAGGATATTCTTGACAGCTGACCAGTGTTCCACTCCTGGATCACTTTGGTACCTGCTAGTCAAACTTACAGCATGGCACACATCTGGTCTAGTACATAGCATGGCATACATGATAGAGCCTATCGCAGAGGCATAAGGAACTTTGTCCATTATCTCTCTATCTTCTGCCGTAACAGGACTCTGAGTCTTACTCAGAACCTTTCCTTGCAACATTGGTAAGAACCCCTTCTTTGAATTTTCCATTCTGAACTTCTTCAGAACCTTGTCAAGGTATGTACTCTGTGAAAGCCCTATTAGGCGCTTTGACCTATCTCTATAGATCTTTATGCCTAAAATATACGCCGCTTCACCAAGGTCTTTCATTGAAAAACTCTTATTCAAATAAGACTTTGCACTTTCAAGTAGTGTAACATCATTTCCAATCAATAATATGTCATCCACATATAGTATTAGAAATGCAACTGAACTCCCACTCACTTTCTTGTAAATACAGGCTTCTCCATAAGTTTGGACAAATCCAAACCCTTTGATCACTTCATCAAACCGGAGATTCCAACTCCGCGATGCTTGCTTCAGTCCATAGATGGATCTTTGAAGTTTGCATACCTTGTTAGCATCCTTTGGATCAACAAAACCTTCGGGCTGTACCATGTACAACTCTTCCTTAATATGACCATTAAGGAACGCGGTCTTCACATCCATTTGCCAAATTTCATAGTCATAATATGCGGCAATTGCTAACATAATCCGAACAGATTTCAGCATCGCTACGGGTGAGAATGTGTCATCGTAGTCAACTCCTTGAATTTGTCGGAAACCCTTTGCGACAAGTCGAGCTTTATACACGGTGACGTTTCCGTCAGCGTCTGTCTTTCTCTTGAATATCCATTTGTTCTCAACGGCCTTACGGTCGTTTGGTAAGTCCACCAAAGTCCATACTTGGTTTTCATACATGGATTCCATTTCGGATTTCATGGCTCCTAGCCATTTATCAGAGTCTGGGCTCATCATTGCTTCCTCAAAATTCGCAGGTTCATCATTGTCTAACAACATGACATTCATGACGGGGTCATACTGATCAGGAGCGGTACGTTCCCTCGTTGATCTGCAAGGTTCAATAGCAGCCTTGACTGGAACAGCATGATCAACATCATTTGCTCCTTCTTCAGGTGGCGATGGCTGTTCTGGAACAACTTCCAGTTCTGCGCTACTCGGCATCTCAAGAACAGGTTCAATAACCTCGTCAAGCTCTATTTTCCTTCCACTCACTTCTTTCGAGAGAAACTCCTTCTCCAGAAAGGAACCATTCTTGGCAACGAAAATCTTGCCTTCGGTTCTGTGGTAGAAGGTATACCCAATAGTTTCCTTAGGGTATCCAATGAAGACGCATTTTTCCGATTTGGGTTCGAGCTTATCAGGTTGAAGCTTTTTCACATAAGCATCGCAACCCCAAACTTTGAGAAACGATAACTTTGGCTTCTTGCCAAACCATAACTCATATGGAGTCGTCTCAACGGATTTTGATGGAGCCCTATTTAAAGTGAATGCGGCTGTCTCTAATGCATAGCTCCAAAATGATAGTGGCAGATCTGTGTGAGACATCATAGATCGCACCATATCCAATAAGGTTCGATTACGACGTTCAGACACACCATTACGCTGTGGTGTTCCGGGTGGCGTGAGTTGTGAAACAATTCCACACGTCTTCAAATGCATGCCAAACTCGTAACTCAAATATTCGCCTCCACGATCAGATCGAAGAAACTTTATTTTCTTGTTACGATGGTTCTCAACTTCACTCTGAAATTCTTTGAACTTTTCGAACGTTTCAGACTTATGTTTCATCAAGTAAATATACCCATATCTACTCAAATCATCGGTGAAAGTCAAGAAGTAACGATATCCACCGCGCGCTGCAACACTCATCGGACCACACACATCGGTATGTATGATTTCCAACAAGTCTGTTGCTCTCTCCATCGTGCCGGAGAAGGGTGTTCGAGTCATCTTACCCATAAGGCATGGTTCGCAAGTTTCAAATGATTCAAAATCAAGTGAATCCAAAAGTCCATCAGAATGGAGTTTCTTCATGCGCTTTACACCAATATGACCCAAACGGCAGTGCCACAAATATGTGGTATTATCATCATTCACTTTGCATCTTTTGGCATCAATGTTATGAACATGTGTATCACTACTATCGAGATCCAATAGAAAAAAACCATTCCTCTCAGGTGCATGACCATAAAAGTATTATCCATATAAATCGAAATACCAAAGTTTTCAGACTTAAATGAATAACCGTCTCGCAATAAACAAGATCCAGATATAATGTTCATGCTTAACGCAGGCACATAATAACAATTATTAAGGTTTAAAACTAATCCCGAAGGTAAATGCAGAGGGAGTGTGCCGACAGCGATGACTTCAACTTTTGATCCATTTCCAACTCGCATCGTCACCTCGTCCCTTGCCAAGCGTCATCTATTCCGCAGCTCCTGTTTCGAGTTACATATATTAGCAACTGAACCAGTATCAAATACCCAGGTGCTACTACGATCACTTGTTATCAATAACTTGTATATCAAATATACCTTGTTTGACGGTGCCAGCCTTCTTGTCCGCCAGATACTTGGGGCAGTTCCGCTTCCAGTGTCCGGTTCCCTTGCAGTAGAAGCACTCAGTATCAGACTTAGGGCCCTTCCTTGACTTCCTCGCAGGCCCGGCAGCTCGCTTGCCGTCCTTCTTGAAGTTGTCTCTTTTGCCCTTTTTCTTGAAACTGGTGGTCTTGTTGACCATCAACACTTGATGCTCCTTCTTGATTTCCACTTCCGCGGTCTTTAACATCGCGAAAAGCTTAGGAAGAGTTTTCTCCATCCCTTGCATGTTATAGTTCATCACGAAGCTTTTGTAGCTCGGTGGAAGTGACTGGAGAACACGGTCAATCCCCAACTCATTGGGAATCACAACACCCAGTTGCGCCAGACGATCACCGTACCCAGACATCTTGAGCACGTGTTCGCTGACGGAACTGTTCTCTTCCATCATACAGCTAAAGAACTTAGAAGAGGCTTCATACCTCTCCACCTTGGCTTGAGTCTGAAACATAGCTTTCAGATCAACGATCATCTGATGAACGCCATGGTGCTCAAAACGCTTTTGAAGCTTAGGTCCTAAGCCGTACAACAGACCGCACTTAACTATCTCGTGGTCCTCTGAACGGGCTGCCCAGACATTCCTAATGTCTTCAGCCGCTCCCTCTGCTGGAGCCTCACCTAGCGGTGCATCTAGGACATACAATTTCTTGGCAGCTTTGAGGATAATTTTCAGATTCATAAACCAATATGAGAAATTGCTTACATCGTCTTTCAGCTTGTCTTTCTCTAGGAACGCGTTAAAGTTCATGGTAATGTTGGGAACGGCCATTGATCTACAACATTATTTGCAAGGTGTTTAGACTATGTTCATGATATTGTGTTCGAAAGATAATCTAATCATAAAACGAACTCCCACTAAACTCAACATCTCTCTGGTTTGTTTAGTGACACACGATCCAATATCCACTATACCACAACCGATCATCACGTGAATTGGTGCAGCTTCAAAAGGTGAACATCTCCATGTTGATCATATCATTCATATGACTCGTGTTCAGCCTTTCGGCTCTTGTGTTCCGAGGCCATGTCTGTACATGCTAGACTCGTCAAGGAAACCGTAGTATTTCTGCTTGTGCAAACTGGCTTGCACCCGTTGTATGTGAACGTAGAATATATCACACCCGATCATCATGTGGTGCTTCAAAACGACGATCTTTGGCAACGGCGCATACTAGGGGAGAACACTTCCTGATATTAACGTGAGAGATCACCTTATCATGCTACCATCGAGATCGTATCTAAGCATAAACCATAAGGTGCATAAAAAGGATTAACATCACATGCAATTCAATATTGTGACATGGTATAGCCTTTTCTTGTGCCTTTGATCTCCATCTCCAAAGCACCGGCATGATCTCCATCATCACCAGCTCAAATGCCATCACCATGGTTGTCTCCACCAACTATTGCAACTACTACTATAAGCTACTCTTAGCAAATAAAGTAAAGCAATTACATGGTGTTTAAAGTGACTTGCAGGTCATACAATAAATAAAAGACAACCATAAGGCTCCTGCCGGTTGCCGTACTCATTGACATGCAAGTCATGATAATTACAAAACATGATCATTGCATACATCACATAATCATATCTTGAGACCATACCATATCACAAACCCTGCAAAAACAAGTTAGACGCCTCTACTTTGTTTATGCAATTTTTACGTGGCTTCTAATGGGTCAATAGATAGAACCGTTCTAATCTACGCAAAGCCACAACGGTGATAAAATAGTTGCTGATTTACTCATCCTTTTTAAAGGCCTTCCATTGAAAATTGCATCTTCACTAAAGCAAGAGAAACAGACACCCGCCAGCCACTTATGCAAAACAAGTTGCATGTCAGTCGTGGAACCGGTCTCTCGTGCGTGGACGAGTAAAGTTGGTCCGGGCCGCTTCAATCTCACAGTACCGCAAAGATGCAAAGTGCACGCGAGAAGGTAGCAACACAAATTATCAACGCCCACAACACTTGTGTCTAATTGCACCAACATCTACGAATAGATCTAGGCTCTGATACCACTGAAGGGTCGCAGCATAGAAAACAAAAATTTTCCTACGCAAAGATAGCGGAATAAACCCAACATCTAGATCCGATCTACGAGAGGTTGGTAGCAAGAAGGAGATCGAATCTCACCCTCGAAGAAAACCATGAGTGTTTTGTCGAGGCAGGGGTTGGCTAGTCGATCCCCGCAACTAGACTCGTCTAGTCGCGAGGAGATGTATTATCCAAGCGCCGCACGAGCAACGCCTCCGAGAGATCCACACGTACAGCTCGATGAAGACTCCACGTTCTTGATCCCGCAAGAGGTGGTGGAGAGGCTCGAGATCAACAGCACGACGATGGTGGCGTGGTGTGTATGGTGGAGATCCGACAGGGCTTCGCCAAGCGGTGTCGGGAGAGAGGAGGTGGAGGGGGGCGGCGGCAAGGAGGGAGAGGGGTGCGGCTAGGGCACCAAAGGGGTGGATCTTGGGGTGCCGCACCCCCTGCTCTATGCCTCCTTATATAGGGGGCAGGGGGGGGCTGCGCCCCACCCTCCATCTAGGGCCGGCGCAAGGGGGGGAGGCTTGCCCCCCAAGCAACCTCTAGGGTTTAGGCCGGCCCCCCCACTTCTAGAAGCTTGACCCGCATGGGCCTTTAAGGGAGTGGTGCGGCCGGCCCAATAGGCCAGCCCACTACCCCTTCATGCCTTGTGGGCCCCATACTCCTATGGGCCCCACTTCTAGACCCCTCTAGAACCTTCTAGAACATTCCGGTAATTTACCGATAAATTCCCGAACCTTTCTTAACCTCCGGAAACTACTTTCCTTATATGAATCTTATTCTCCGGACCACTCCGGAACTCCTCGTGACGTCCGGGATCCCATCCGGGACTCCGAATCAATATTCGTTCTCACCATCATTTATCTCGAACCCTAACTACATCGAACGTTAAGTGTGTGACTCTGCGGGTTCGTGACTTTGTCATATTAATAGCGGGACCGGGATGCCCATATTAATTCCTACATATTCGACGAAGTACTTTACTAGTCGAACCACAATGTCCGGGATTCAATTAATCCATATACGATTCCTTTTGTTTCACGATATATTACTTGTCCGAGATTCAATCCACCGATATCTCCATATCTGATTAATCTCGTTACCGACAAGTTCTCTTTACTCGTTCCCATAGAATAGGATCCCTTATGACTAGCCACTTAGTCATATGCTTGCAAGCGTTTGGATGCTATACTACCGAGAGGGCCCAGAGATATCTATCCAATTGTTGGACGAACAAATCCCAGTCTTGAAACATGTCACCCAACAACCTATCATCGGAGAACCTGAAAGCCACCTTTATAATCACCCAGTTACGAAGTGACGTTTGATGTCCACAAAGCTCTCCTCCGATAAGCGGGAGTGACATAATCTCATGGTCTAAGGAAACTATATTTGACATCTATTTAATTTGAGTCTTGTCCATTATATCATCACCTATGATACAAACTTCGTTTATTAAGTGATTCATAAATCCATGGTTAGGAAACATCTAACCATCACTTAATCAAACGAACTAGTCATAAGAGGAAAGACTAGGGACATATTACCGTTTATATTCCACACATGTATTTGTTTCCGGTTAATACAATTCTAGCATGGAATTAAACATATCATGAACGGAGAAATATGATAAACAATAATCATTATTATTGCCTCTTGGGCATATCTCCAACAATCTTTGACCTCTACCTCCCGTGGATTCGATAAACCTTGGGTTACTCACTTAAGAGAAATTTGCCGCTGTCCTACAAACCTCTGCGCTTGGAGGCCCAACAAGTCTACAAGAATAGAAGCGTGTAGTAGACATCAAAATCCACCCGATTTCCACGGGATTTCTCCCTCTCGTTCGCGCCTATATAAAGCCCACTGCCTCCTCCGATTTTCGCCCCAAAAACCCTAGCCCGAGACGCCGCCAGGCCGCCGATTTTGCTCGCCGGAGTTCGCCACTGCCGCCGCCGTTCGAAGTCGATTCCGGCGACTACAAAGGTCCCCGACGCCTCCTCTTGGACCCTCTCCTTTTCCCTCGCGAGTGCGCACCCCGCTGACACCTCCTCCGAATTTTTCCGCAGCTGCATCATCATCTTCGTCTTCGACCGGAGCTCGCCGCCGCTCCGTGGATCTCCAGCCGCACGCCGACGCCTCTCCCGGACGGAAGCAACGGTGCCAGCTCGCCATCATCTCCGCCTCGACGTGACGCATCTCGTCGTGGCCTCCCTCGAGCCCAGACATCACCGAAGCACCAACGCCATCAACGCCCGAGCCGCCCACCACCGTCACCGACCATCTCCGGTGAGCAACTGCGCCGCCAGGAGAAACCCTAGATCTGAGGCCACACGATCCCGATCCAACGACCGAGATTAGAACCTGTAAACGAACCGGTACCGGTAAGTAGTTTAGCGCCATCTGGCCACTGCGTCAGCAGCATAGTCAGCGCCACGTCATGCCTAGTCAGCAGCCTAGTCAGATCCGAGTCAGCCAGGGAATTTCTGTGATTTTCCCGATTATTATGCCTCTTTATATTTTTTAAAACTTCTTGACCTGTAGATTATTATGAAAACCTCTTGACCTGTAGATTATTATGCCACTATTTGTTTTCAGTTTTGCCTAGTTTAAAAATTATTCAAATTTCAAATGAGTGATTTGAGTAATTGTGTCATAACTTTAAATCTATAAATTATTTTAAATTGATTTCTTCTAGAAAATGACTTAAATTTATGTCCTCTATTCATAAGAACCAAAACCTAATTTTGTTAGAACCATACCACCATAGTAATGTTGATTTTGGTTTAAAACCTATTTATAACTTGTTTTGCAAACCTTGGCGTACCTAGCAATAAACCCTTTGACCAATTTCAGTTTGTAAAATATATCGATACCTTTGGAACACCACTCTAACCTAATTAAATTTGAAATATTCAGATTTGACTCTAGACTATACCTTGACCTTTAATGGAAGCCCCAAACCTAAATGCATTGATTCTTTTTGCATATTGAATCATGTATTAAAACCTAGACCATCAACCCATTTACCCTTGTGTTCTATCCATGTTTGCTCTTATGTTTGAATTATTTGATTATTGTATTGTTTGTTTATTGTTATCTGTTTGTACTGTATAGATTGAACGGAGAGCTACGAGTTACGTTGAAAAGAGTGTGTGAGCAACGACAACTTTCAAAAGGCAAGTGATACTCCAGCATAAATGACCTACTATTTTTACTATATCTGCATTGTAGACTATTTCATTAGTATGCATGTTAGGCTTATCACTACTGCTATATATATATATGCTATGCAAACCTGTCAGGATAGCCACATGACTAGTTGATTAGTGACCTATTTAATTTAGTGGAATTGCTTGCTGCAAAACTGAAGTGTTTTATTGTAGTTGAGTTAAGGAAAATTCTACTAAATTAATGAACTACCTAGGTGGTATTGGTCCGTATGATGGAGGTGAAGTTGAGTGGCTATTCAGGGCCATTTCCATGGTTTTACCTGAATATGTGCACTTGTGAAAGGCCACCTAGGGTTTGAGATTAATGTCACACCGTGTTTGTTTGCCCGACCGTGCAACCACTAGTCATATGGGCTCTGTCTTGACGGAGTACGTTGTGTGGACCTGGGTCAGTGAGATCTGATGATGTAGAGGGGTAGGACGGCAGTGATCTCGCTGGAGTACCATGGGAAAACACTTCTGAAAAGTCTCGTCTTAACTCTCTCCTTTCCTTTTCACTAAATGAGTGATTGGGAAGTTTGGGTTAGTTAAGTCTAGTAGGGAAAGTGCCACAAACTCTCGAGAGTATTTTAAAACTAAGATCTTAGCCGTGTCCTCGGTAATGGACAATCACGAGTGACCAAATAAGGATGTCGACAAAAGATCTCTTCATTCCAATTTCAGAAATAAAATTTGATGGGTGAACTCGGGTAAATGAGACAGTGGATGCGTTCCATGGGTGTGTCTCATATTGTTAAGTTGAGAAATAAATGCTTTATGAAAAGTAGGACAAAATTGGCTTTATGCAATATCCTTCAACTCCACAGCCAGATATGCATGTAGATGTTAGAACTTTGCCTTTATGAGTCCACAAGTATCATTTGCCAGACCCATTCAAATGGTTCTGACCAATTTTTGGCTGCAACGCTTTTACCATTGCAGGTTTGTAACATCCCAAATTTTGGAATGTTGTAAAAATCACAAAAAATTAAAACTTTTATTAATAATTAAATAAAGTCTCCAAAAATCAAGAAAAGCTTTTATAGGAGATTGTTTTGACATTTTCAAAGTTATATTTTTAGTTAAATATTCCTTTATCTTCAAATCTCAATTTTAATGTTTTGGAAATAAATATTTAAATGAGTTTCAAATAGTACTTTCCACTTGGATATTTGGTTTTAAAATAAATAATATGGGGATATTATAAACCCTAAATTATTTGAGAAAATGATTTAAACATCTTTCCAATCTTTGCTTTATAAAATGTTTTATCTTAAACTATCTTTAATTATGAAAATGAGTTATCATTTTGAATGATATTACTCATATTAATTCTCTAGTTTTTATTTAAATGATTTTGGTATTTATAAACCCTTACTTTAAATTTCCCCAAATAGCCATATAAGGCAAATTTGACCAAAAGGGTATTTTGGTAATTTTGTTTTGACCAAAAACATTTCCTAAATGTCTATTTCGAATATTTGGAATTTTACAAATTTTTATAATTTTATTTGACTTGATTTGGAGCTATATTTTAAAAGTTATTAAAGAAAATAGAAAATAAAGAAAAAGAGAAAAAAATGATGACGCAGGATGACGTCATCGTCTTCAACCCTTGCTTTTCCACGGCCGTTTCTTCCCGATCGATTTCCCTCTTGATTGCGGTTGATTAAGGCCACCATTCGCCTCCCCGATCCCTCCACCTTAAAGCCCACGACGCCCTCCTTCTTTCCCCTCTCCTTCCCCATCGAATCGTGCCGCCAGGCCGCCATTTTTGCTCGCCGGAGTCCGCCTCGGCCGCCACCTTGCGAGCACGATTACGGTGAGTCAAGACCACCCCGCGCCGCCCCTTTTGTGTTATTCTCCTCCCCTCGTAAAGGCGCGCCCTCTCATGCCTTTATTTGATTTTTTCCCGCAGCACAACGATGTCGGCTTCCTCGTCCCGAGCTAGCCGGAGCAACGCCCAACTCCGGTCGCCTCTAGTGCCCGCTCCAGGACGCCATCGACCTCACCACGGCCACCATCCGCTTCGCCATGTGGAGAAGAACCCCGTGATCGTATTCTCCGAGCATGGGGACCCTCGGAGCGTCGACCCCGTCCACGCCCGAACCGTCCGCCGCCGTCTCCCCTGTCTCCGGCAACCAACCGCCGCCGCCGGGGTAAACCCTAGCTCCAGGACCGCCCGATCTGATTCCGACGGCGTAGATTAGATCGAGCCGACCGAACCGGTACGGCTTAGCCGAGCCGTAGCCACGGCTCAAGCCCGGCTCAAGCCGAGCCCGACCAATCACAGCCCGCCGCGTGGCCAGCCCTTTTCTGGGATTTTTCCCGAAATAAAATTAAATGGCAGTTTTACAGAAAAGTCCCTGCAACTTCAAACCTTTATAACTTTTAAACCCTTTGGCCAAATTTAACAAATTTTATCTTTTTGAAAAGCTCTGGACTTGTAGAATCTTTTGGTACTGTTAGTTTTCAGTGTAACAAATCCAAATTTATTCAAATTTCAAATGAGTCATTTGAGTAAATTTGACATAGTTTCAAATCTATAAGTCCAAATTTTGCAAATAAAATATTTCCAGAAACCTTGGAATGTGTGTAACACTATTCCACTGATAGAAAATATTTTGGGGTAGTATTAAGGTGATATAGAAAATTGAGACTCAATTTGGGTATTTTTGTTATAGTTTTATTTCTATAAATCCTTTTAATTTGTTTTCTTTTAGAAAGTTTCTTCAAATTTTTGTCTCTGTCCAGAGAGACCAAAACCATGCCTAGATACCACCTTTTGAAACATAAACTTTGAAAGATGCTCAAGGCCATTTAAAAGTTAATGTTTTGCAAACCATAGTTTCAAAATGTTTTAAACTCTTTGACCAACTCTCTTGTGTGATCACTTTGACCAACTCTCTCCTCATTCCAATTTCATAAATAAAATTTGATGGGTGAACAAGAGTAGAAGAAACACTGGTTTTCATGCCAGTTCGTCTTATAGAAAGTTGAGAAATGAAAAATCTTTATGAAAAGTAGGATAAAATTGTCTTTATGCAATAGCCTCTAACTCCACCAGCCAAACATGCATATAGATTTAGACTTGCCATTTTATATTCCACCAAAGTATCACTTGCCGGCCTGTCACAAGGTATTGACCCAAATTCCCTGGGCTGCAACGTTAATGTTGCAGGTTATTACGATGACGAGTGAGGACGTCTACCTTTCGAGCTTGCAACCAACATGAATGCCAGTGGCACATGAAGATGATGAAGCTCTCTATGCTACTTATGTTTCCGCTGCCAAACTTTGCATTGAAGCTAGCCTTTGGCTATGCAATTTGTAAAGAATATTTTATTTATGGATCTTGCGATATAATAATTATTTGACATTGATGCATGGTATTACATCTATTTGTGAATTGCTATCCATACTCGATCCAGGGAATAGCATATTTCACAGAATGTCATTGCTTTTCTAAGCAAGGGCGCTACAGATGGTATCAGAGCGTAATGTTACCTATAGGCTCGAATACCTTAGGTTTGGATTAGAAATAAGAATGACCATATGAACAAATGTTATTTTCTTCTTGTCCAAATCTTTCCTAATATCTTCTTGTAACTTCCTCACCTAATTGCTTTCTAAGTTATCTTATCTTATTTATAGATGACCATAACTCAGAAATGTTTCTGAAGACGTTTTTTTTTTAATAACGTTTCTGAAGACGTTGAAGATCAACATGACAAATGTGAGAAGCCATCAAGTGCCTTGATCGAAGACTTCAAATTTTGACTTCACAACATCTAGAAGTACCTCGACGAACTCAAAGAATAGAAGAGAATCTTGAAGCATTGAAGGAAGAGATAGACTAGACCACCATTTTACCCTAATAGCGTTATAGTAATACTGTATTGACTTACCAAATTGTGGTATGACAGTACTATCGTGTCTATTTTGAAAAACCTTGTTGTGTTTGTTTGTTATCCAAACTATAATTTCGAAAATTAAGTAGGAGGAGTTGTTTTTATCTCTATTGGTTGTTTTACTGTTGATTGATGCTTGCTAGATGTTGCTTGTAAGATGATTTGTCTTGATCTGTTGTGTATGGGTATTAATGCTTCCCTTAGTATCTTTCTATCTCTACTCATCCTTTCTAAACTAAACAGATGTCCCAGCCAATTTCTGACAAATCTATGATGCCTATACAACAACAATTCCCAGATGTACAGAATCAACTGAATCAGCCGATGACCCAAAACCTAGAAAACAATAAGAACATTCCACCAACTCCACCATCTGCAGTGGATATGTTGATCAGATTCTTAAAGCTTCGACCGGAAAAGTTCTCAAGAGCTACAGAACGTATTTTGGCCGACGATTGGCTACGATAAGTGAATATGGATTTGGTGACCATCGGATGCACGGATGCTGAGAAGGTTAGATTCGCGGCACACCAACTAGAAGGACCTGTAGCAGACTGGTGGGACAGCTACCAGATCACTTACCCCCATTGAAGAGATGACATGGGATTTATTTCAAAAAGGATTCCGTACTGCACATGTTTCATCAGGAGTGATGAAGCTGAAGAGGGAAGAATTTCTTGACCTTCAACAAGACGACCGAAACGTAACAGAATACATGAATGAGTTCAATAATCTGTCGCGCTACGCACCGGATGATGTTGATACAGATACTAAGAGGAAAGAAAGGTTTCTAAATGGTCTGAATGACGAACTATCCATTCTATTGACAGTTGCATATACCCCAAATTACCAGTCACTGGTTGACCAAGCGATAACCTTGGAGAGCAAACTAAAGCAAGTTGCGAACAAGAAGCGAAAGCATAATGTGGAAGAGCATCACTCAGAATCACAGCAGGAATTGCACACTTCAGATGATGAACGTAATCATTTTGAGTTCAACTATCATGGAGACAATAACCACCATTGTCATAATATTCATAGACACGACTTTCATGGAGAGAATGACCACCACATCAACCATGGCCACCATCGCCCCGTCCATACTGAAGAGGTTTACAACCTCGAAGATGAGCACTTTATGGGAGAAAACAGTAGTCAGAATCACCACCCCAAACCCAGCAAAAAGGACGTGAGTCAGGTGGAGTGTTTCAAATGCAAGAAAATGGGACACTATTCCTGAAGCTGTCCGGAAAAGAGAGTAATGCAACCAAGCCAACTCAATTCCGAAAGGGACATGTGTTTTCTATAAACATTGAGAGAGTTCTCAAGAAACCAAACCCTGTTATTGAAAGATTGTTGATCAACTCCTATTCTGCACTAGTACTCTTTGATACTGAGGCTACACATTCTTTCATATCAAAACACTTTGTGAATAAAAATAAGATACACTGTCGAAGACTTAGAAGACCCATCAGGGTAAGCTCTACAGAAGGGAAGCGGCCAGCAAGCACCGTATGCCAAAACATGACCTTAGAATTGAGACACACAAGTTTCCTAGCGAGTTGTTTGTGCTAGACATGCAAGGCTTGGATATAATCATAGGTAAGGACTGGATGTCCAGGTATGATGGTCAGGTAGATCATGCCAGTAAAGCTGTCACACTCACCACACCAGAAAAGAAGCGGATCAGATATCAGTTTAAATCAAGAAGCAAAGAAACCAACTGAGTTTTCATGAGGAGTTTAGCCAAGAAGAAGGACCAGAGTCAATGGAAATGTTCTGAGGATGTAATAGATGCCAATAGTTATATGTAAGTGGAAGAATAAGTACTGTGATGTAAGAGGGGTGTAATGTCGAAGTAATAACCATATTAAATGACGATGAATGAAAATAGTATCGACTATCTTATGCCAAACTTAAACGAAGCAATGGCTATTGTTGTGAAGCCTGCTCGTCATATCAGGGATGAAGACATGACACTGAAATGGACAAGCAAAGATGACATGGAAAGCGTGTTTCCCAAGGAGAGGGATCACCAAAGAAGCAATAGCTTGTGAGCTAGCGTATGTAGTAGTTTCCGTAACCCCATAGTTTGAAGGATTGATAATTTAATTCAGGTTGTCTTACAGACTGGAAACATTCTGTTAGACATGTGAGATCGACCAAGTGTTAGCTTACGAGATTCTCCAAACCAAGTACAAGGTAATGATATGAGTGCGATGTGGAGTAGCTACCATGACGACTACTCATTTCATTCGCTTTGCTATGAGGAATGGTAAATCTGAGTGACATACCTATAAGAGAGACGACGTGGATAAGCCTAAAACACCGGAATATTATAACCCTATGTGAGGCCAAAAGTTGCTGAAACGTAAGATTTTTGGTGAGGATAAACCACAAATCTCGTGAAGAAGAGATCCAACAATGAAAGTTTTGGCCTACCATGAGAGTTCCGTTAGAATTGACGCTTTGTTTGCACTGAAGGATGCCAACCTAGAGAAGAAAGATTGCCGAAGACATCACATGGATGGAAGACATAATATTACAAGCCATCTTGAAGAGGCACACCCACCTATTGGAAATGAAGCTTACGCTATATGGATTTCAAAGTATCAACCAAGGATGAAAAGAATCACCAAATGCTTAAGAAGAGTGGTACATGCTATATATATGGAATAAGGATGACGAAGCATAACTCAAACCGTCGAAGATAAAAGTTGACCCAACAAAGATCCATTAATTGCTCGATGTGTGCCCTGCTTGAAGTCAAGAAATCAAGACTGCCTACAAAGGTTTCTTTTAAGGGTGGTAGCCCACCCATTCGTCTAAAACCCGGAGATCCTAAACCCATCTTTCTTTCTAGCCTCTCCGAATCTCGGGGACGAGATTCCTTTTAAGGGTGGTAGGTTTGTAACTTCCCAAATTTTGGAATGTTGTAAAAATCACAAAAATTTAAAACTTTTATCAATAATTAAATAAAGTCTCCAAAAATCAAGAAAAGCTTTTATAGGAGATTGTTTTGACATCTTCAAAGTTATATTTTAAATTAAATATTCCTTTATCTTCAAATCTCAACTTTAATGTTTTGGAAATAAAATATTTAAATGAGTTTCAAATAGTACTTTCCACTTGGATATTTGGTTTTAAAATAAATAATATGGGGATATTATAAACCCTAAATTATTTGAGAAAATGATTTAAAGATCTTTCCAATCTCTGTTTTATAAAATGTTTTATCTTAAACTATCTTTAATTATGAAAATGAGTTATCATTTTGAATGATATTACTCATATTAATTCTCTAGTTTTTATTTAAATGATTTTGGTATTTATAAACCCTTAATTTAAATTTCCCCAAATAGCCATATAAGGCAAATTTGACCAAAAGGGTATTTGGTAATTTTGTTTTGACAAAAAACATTTCCTAAATGTCTATTTTGAAATTTGGAATTTTACAAATTTTTATAATTTTATTTGACTTGATTTGGAGCTATATTTTAAAAGTTATTAAAGAAAACAGAAAATAAAGAAAAAGAAAAAAAATGATGACGCAGGATGACGTCATCGTCTTCAACCCTTGCTTTTCCACGGCCGTTTCTTCCCGATCGATTTCCCTCTTGATTGCGGTTGATTAAGGCCACCATTCGCCTCCCTGATCCCTCCACCTTAAAGCCCAAGACACCCTCCTTCTTTCCCCTCTCCTTCACCATCGAATCGTGCTGCCAGGCCGCCATTTTTGCTCGCCGGAGTCCGCCTCGGCCGCCACCTTGCGAGCACGATTACGGTGAGCCAAGACCACCCTGCGCCACCCCTTTTGTGTTATTATCCTCCCCTCGTAAGGGCGCGCCCTCTCATGCCTTTATTTGATTTTTTCCCGCAGCACAACGACGTCGGCTTCCTCGACCCGAGCTCGCCGGAGCAACGCCCAACTCCGGTCGCCTCCAGTGCCCACTCCAGGACGCCATCGACCTCACCACGACCACCATCCGCTTCGCCGCGTGGAGAAGAACCCCGTGATCATCTTCTCCGAGCACGGGGACCCCCGGAGCGTCGACCCCGTCCACGCCCGAGCCGTCCGCCGCCGTCTCCCCTGTCTCCGGCAACCAACCGCCGCCGCCGGGGTAAACCCTAGCTCCAGGACCGCCCGATCTGATTCCGACGGCGCAGATTAGATCGAGCCGACCGAACCGGTACGGCTTAGCCGAGCCGTAGCCGCGGCTCAAGCCCAGCTCAAGCCGAGCCCGACCAATCACAGCCCGCCGCGTGGCCAGCCCTTTTCTGGGATTTTTCCCGAAATAAAATTAAATGGCAGTTTTACAGAAAAGTCCCTGCAACTTCAAACCTTTATAACTTTTAAACCCTTTGGCCAAATTTAACAAATTTTATCTTTTTGAAAAGCTCTGGACTTGTAGAATCTTTTGGCACTGTTAGTTTTCAGTGTAACAAATCCAAATTTATTCAAATTTCAAATGAGTCATTTGAGTAAATATGACATACTTTCAAATCTATAAGTCCAAATTTTGCAAATAAAATATTTTCAGAAACCTTGGAATGTGTGTAACACTATTCCACTGATAGAAAATATTTTGGGGTAGTATTAAGGTGATATAGAAAATTGAGACTCAATTTGGGTATTTTTGTTATAGTTTTATTTCTATAAATCCTTTTAATTTGTTTTCTTTTAGAAAGTTTCTTCAAATTTTTGTCTCTGTCCAGAGAGACCAAAACCATGCCTAGATACCACCTTTTGAAACATAAACTTTGAAAGATGCTCAAGGCCATTTAAATGTTAATGTTTTGCAAACCATAGTTTCAAAATCTTTTAAACTCTTTGACCAACTCTCTTGTGTGATCACTTTGATCAAAACCAATCCTTGGAACCTTTGAAACACCCCTTCAACCTTTTCAAATTTGATTTCAGACCAACCCCTGACCAAATGGCAAACCCCAAACCTAATGCATTGATTCTTTTTGCATATGGGATCATGTATTGAAACTTGGACCACCAACCTAGATATGTTTGTTTCTATCCATGTTTGTTTCTTTGGATTGTTGTATTGTTGCTTATTGCCATATGTTTGTATTGTATAGATTGAACGGAGAGCTATGAGCTACGTTGAAAAAGAGTGTGTGAGCAACGACAAGTTCCAAAAGGCAAGTGCATACACCCTTTCATGAAAGACCTACTATTTTATTATATATGCATTGTATACTATTTCAGTAGTATGCATGATAGGTGTACTACTATATTGCTATGCAGACCTGTTTAATATATCACCCTTTCTTCCTGTTGATTTAGGAACCCATTCACTTGGTAGAAGTTAGAACTGCAATGCTGAAATGTTTTATTGTAGTATGAAAGGATAAAAACTCTACCAAGTTAATGAATTACCTGGGTGGCAATTGGTGTTGCTCTATTGGTGGGTCAAAGTTGAGTGGCTGCTCAGGGCCATTTCCATGGTTATACCTGAGTACGTGCACTTGTGAACGGCCACCCAGGAACAAAGGGATTGAAGTCACTCCAAGTTTAGATTGCTTCCAGTGCAGCCACTTGATATTATGGCTCTGTCTTGACTAAGTAAGTTCTAGGAACCTGATTCCGGCAGATTTCAGCTGATGAACCCCTGGTATGGGTCTGCCCAGAGGAACAGGGGACTGTTTCCCAAAGGTCTCATCTCAGTCTTCTCCTTTCCTTTTCACTAAATGAGGGTTAAGGTCTGAATGGGTTGACTGAGTCTCGTGGTGAAAGTGCACAACCTCTCGAGAGTGTAAAACTATGATCATAGCCGTGTCCCTGGTTACGGACAATTCTGAATAGCTGGACAAGGATGTCGATGGAAAATCTCCTCATTCCAATTTCATAAATAAAATTTGATGGGTGAAAAAGAGTAGAAGAGACACTGGTTTTCATGCCAGTTCGTCTTATAGAAAGTTGAGAAATGAAAAATCTTTATGAAAAGTAGGACAAAATTGTCTTTATGCAATAGCCTCTAACTCCACCAGCCAAACATGCATATAGATTTAGACTTGCCATTTTATATTCCACCAAAGTATCACTTGCCGGCCTGTCACAAGGTATTGACCCAAATTCCCTGGGCTGCAACGTTAATGTTGCAGGTTATTACGATGACGAGTGAGGACGTCTACCTTTCGAGCTTGCAACCAACATGAATGCCAGTGGCACATGAAGATGATGAAGCTCTCTGTGCTACTTATGTTTCCGCTGCCAAACTTTGCATTGAAGCTAGCCTTTGGCTATGCAATTTGTAAAGAATATTTTATTTATGGATCTCGTGATGTAATAATTATTTGACATTGATGCATGGTATTACATCTATTTGTGAATTGCTATCAATACTCGATCCAGGGAATAGCATATTTCACAGAATGTCATTGCTTTTCTAAGCAAGGGCGCTACAAGGTTCGTCTGATGATGAGTAAGGAACGCTATAGGTTTCGAGTCTGCAACCAACATGTCTGCCTGTGGCACATGAAGATGACGAGGGCTCCATGCTATTATATGATTTCCGCAGCTGAACTTTGTAACATGCTAGCCTTGTGCTATGCAAACATGTAATGTCTCACTTTTCTGGATCTTCGATGTAATAGATATTTGACGCAATTGCATGATATTACATCTTGAACTGTGGTGCTAGCTATTCGATCCAGGGACTAGCACATAACACAGGGATCTTGGCCATTTTTAAAAGGCAAGGTCGCTACACATATGAACTGAATGCAATGATCCAAACAAAGGTTTATTGAATGAAACAAACAATGATTAACCAGGTGCAACATCTAAGCAAGAATTTACTAGAAAAGAGTATTTTAGAGATTTAAAAGTATAACACTTGACAATGATTGATATATCACAAAGCAATATTATTTCGGCAAAGGAGTTTGGCCAACAAAGGAAGATTTAAGTTTTCAGAAAAAGCTTCAACTTGCAACATATTTATCTCAAGATAAAGTCAATAAAAAGTTTTCACGGTTAGACATAAAGATAACATGAAGTAAAACTTGAACCGAAGTTGACACCAAGTGATTGCTTGAGGGGTAAAGAAGGAAGAGGAAGACTGACTCAACATAAAAGTAAAAGAAAGGCCCTTCGCAAAGGGAAGCAGGGATTAATCATGTGCTAGAGCTTTTTATTTTTGATAGAAGTAAAACAGTTTTGAGATATGCATGCTTTCGTCAACGACTTCATAGTAAATAAACTAGCTAGTCCCCCATTTCAAGCAAGGCTTTTAGACTTTTGAGAGCGGCTGGTACTTAGAGGAATGAGGTCACTTCTCGTTCTCCTTTGTTTTACCACTAACCAATATTTGACTGATTTCTCAGGTTTGCATTGTGCGGAGGAGAATGGTGGGTTATATTTATATTTTGCTTAAGCCGCTCTCGGCAAATTCAAGTGAGGATGTAAACCATCAACACCGGGTGAAAGGGGGAAATGACCTTGCTTGTCGCAGGTTATATCTAGCTTCCTACTGCTTTCTCATGAGGTTAAAAATAGAGGCACAAAAAGGAGAATTTTAAAAGTTTTAAAGATAGCACATGAAAATTTTACTTGGAGTGGCAAAGAAATACCACATGTAGGTAGGTATGGTGGACACAAATGGCAAAGATATTTGGCTCAGGGATTTGGACGCACGAGAAGTATTCCGTCTCAGTATGGAATTTTTGGGCTTAGCAACATATCAAGCAAACACATAACATCAACTTGGTTCAACGAATGACTACAGATATACATCATGCATAACCACTAGACTTCACACTGTCTACCTTGTTAGCCAAACCAACTCTTTGCAAAAAGAATATCTAGACTTTGAGAACGACCAAGCAGGACAAGCACCACAATTTTATAGCTTTACGGAAGTTCTTTACTAATCTATTCTTATTAGATGATCCACAAGTTTAAGCATTAATCTACTTCATATCTCTAAACAATTGACAAGTATCAAAGATTCAAGAAAATGGTCTACAAGACTAAGCAGCACTTTTCACACTTCCTACATGATAATTTCCATTCAACCAAACACCAATCAACTTATTTGAAACAAAAAAAAAAGGGTGAAAGCACAAGAGAATAGTTCCTAACTACAAAAGCTAACAGCTCTGAACAAGAGATGCTTGAAAACAAGAGCTAGAAGCAAAAATAACAAAAGCTAAACACTCTACACATATAAGTGAAGAACATGAGTGTTTACGAAAAAGCGGAGCGTGTCTCTCTCCCAAACAAGCATGCATGGATCCAATTTATTACAAAGACCAGAGAACAAAACACAAACAAACTGAAAGTAAAAACAAACTGACGCTCCAAGAACAGCACATAATGTGTAAAGAAATAAAAATATAGTACCATGAGAGAAACCGATGATTATGGCATCCCCAAGCTTAGACGCTTGCGACTTCTTGAATATTTAAGAGGAGGTTACATGGGGAGCCTCCCCAAGCTTAGACTTTTATCCCTTCTTGATCTTCTTTCATCACCTCGCACTTGGATACTTGAAAACTTCCTTCACGCAAAACTTATAGCATCTTCATTAGAGGGGTTAGTCCACAAAAACAATATCTTCCTTCAGTTCCAAAGAATATATCATGAACTTATTTTTTTTGAACATTAGCTACTGTCACAAAGGTCTAAGTAAAGCTCTAGCTTTGAAAAGAACTTCACTTTGCCCGTGAAAAAAACAATGCAAAACTAAGGACAGAATCTGTCAAAAACAGAACATACTGTAAAGATGAATTTTTTCGGGGCTCTTCCGGAACTCAAATTAGAAAACTTAAAACTAGATAAAGGTAGATAAAACCCTGATTCTTTCTGTTAAAAATGTTCAGCCACAGATGACGTTCTTTGATTTTTTGGATTTTCAAACAGTGAAGAAGAGAAATCTGTTTCTGGACAGCAAACTCACCAATTAGTCTTCCTCTCTTTAGAGGCTATTCTTGGCACCAAAAACCAAAACAAAAAGATATAAGGGAGTTGTTACAAAAGTAACATCACCCAAAAATTCAACATAAGCGCTTTTATTTAATGCCTTTTAGCTAGGCGCAATGATTTTAATGATGCTCTCATACGAATAAGAGTTGAAACAAAAGAGAGCATCAAGATGCAAATATCAAACACATTTAAGCCTAACCCACTTCCTATGCATAGGAATCTTTTAATCAAATAAATCCATGAAGAACATATTGATAAGCATAGGAAGATACAACAAGAGCAATTTCAAAACTTTCAACATAAAGAGGGGTCTTTTAGTGACATGAAATTTTTTATAACCATATTTCCCTCTCTCAAAATAATTTCCAGTAGCATCATGAACAAACTCAACAATGTGACTATAACATAAAACATGCTTTTCATGATCTACAAACACATAATTTTTATTAAGCTCCAAAATAGTATGATAAACATAATAAGAAGTCATGACCTTTCCAATCCCATTAGTAAACATGTTTCTTTTTGTTTTCTTTGAGTTTGGGTGATGTTTAATAGGGGAATCGTGGTCATAAGTGTAGCAAGCATCAATTTCCTCAAAAAGGGATATTTCAAGAGAATCCATAGGAACATAAAATTCATCCTCCTTTGGTAAGCATGGAGGGCAATCGAATAGTGTAAGAGTTGAGGAGTTGCTATTATTAGAAGGCGAGCAGGGGTAGCTACTCCATTCTTCCTCCTTTTGTTCGTCACTCTCTACCTCTTTTTCATCCAATGAGCTTTCAGTTTCAACAATTTCTTCTTCCACAGTTTCCTGCAAGGCAACAATCTCTTCTTTTGGAGGATAAGTTCTCTTAAGAAATTCAGTAATATAAGGATTATCATCGTAATACTCAAGGCAATATCCAAATATAACAAAAATTTCAGATTTGTAAGAAGCATCATCAATATATTTAAGCACAGAAGTAATTTCATAGGCACCCATAAAAACAACAAATTCTTCAATTTGTTCAAGATTATCCAAGTCATAGTTTCCTTTAGCATAAGAGGCCAATATTTCATTATCATTATAATCACATTGGAAACAGAAAAGATTCATTAAGGCACCAGGATTCATCATATGTAGAGCAAAAGTTTAAAGCAAGACTATTCAATTTATTTATTTGTGCCCATAAGTGTTTCCCTTTTCCAGACAAGCGGTATTCCTTATAATATTTTTGTTTTTCCTCCATGAACCCACCTTGCCAAAAAGATCTAGTCCCACAGAAAGTAACCATTGATAGCAAGTAAAGAACTAGACATAATATCAAGCAAAAAGATAAAAAGACTAGTGCTGTAATTTTTATTTTTTTTGTATTTTTAAGTTTTTACAGCAAACGAAAGGCAAAACAAGACTAACAAAAAATATACTAGGCAAGACAATAACAAAGTAAAGTAAAACGATGTGTGAAACTCCCCTATCTGAAGCTTCCAAGTCCTCGGCAATGGCGCCAGAAAAAGAGTTTGATGATGTGGATTACACGTTCGCTGGGAACCCCAAGAGGAAGGTATGATGCAGCAAAGCAACAGTTTCCCTTTATTACAAAACCAAGGTTGTCAGATCTAGTAGGACTTGGAGAAGTCTTAGCGAGGTGTCAATCTACTCTGGTGCTTGTAGATTAACGCGGACCTGCACACAATCACAAACAAGTACTTTGCCCCAACGAAACAGAGAGGTTGTCAATCTCTCCGGCTTGTCGAACACAAAGGATTAATTTTGTAGATGTAAAATCTGATGAGGGTGAAATATGACCAACGAGCAAATGATGATGAAAATCTATTAGAACGGTTGTAAACAATGTAGGAAAATAGGACCGGGGTCCACAGTTCACTAGTGGTGTCTCTTCAAAAGATATACATGATGGGTAAACAAATTACAGCATGGCAATTGGCAGAATTGTGGGCGCACAACAATGCTATCATAAAACAATATAGTTCACCGTTTCATCTAATATGGGCATTACGTCAAAATACATAGACCGTTATCCAACTGCGTCTATGACTAATAATCCACCCCGGGATCGCTATCCAGCATGTCACCTAGAAGTATTAAGTTGCAAGCAACAGATCATTGCAATAAGCAAAGTGCATAATGTAAGCAATGTAAATAACACAAGGAAATCACACCGCTGTTTTCTCCCTAGTGGCAACAGCACATCTTTAGTCTTGATCGTTTCTGTCAACCCGAGCTCAGACAAAAAGAGGCATGAACTCACTATCTACCATAAATACTCTCTCTGAAGATACTAACAATTACTTGGCCAAAGCATCCGCTAGCATCGGAGATCATGCAAGATCATAGATAAAACCTAACACATAGATGAACAAAAGTAATGATTTCCACAATTCATCGGATCCACGCAAACACAATCATGTAGCAATTATAGATAATATGATCTTGATCATGATAGGCAGCTCACAAGATCTAAGCAATGGACTACAAGGAGGGGAGACAACCATCTAGCTACTGCTATGGACCCATAGTCCCGTGGTGGACTACTCACGCATCACTCCGGAGGCAGGCATGGTGGTGTAGATGCCTCCGGTAACGATTCCTCTCTCTGGCAGGGTGCCGGGAAGAACAGCAGAACCCTCCCGAACTAGGGTTGGCGATGGCATCAGCCCTCTCAGGCGTCCTCCTGGCTCTGGACTTGTTCATTTGTGAAAATAATTCACCTAAATTTCCAGCTGATTTCGAGAAACTTCCCTGAACAACTTTTCTGAAACCAAAAGACAGCAGAAAGTAGGATCTGGCACTGGGCATGTTGTTAATAGGTTAGTTCCATTAATCATGCAAAATGATATAAAAACATTATAAAAACATGTGGCAACTGTTATGACCCACAAGTATAGGGGGTCGCAACAGTCTTCGAGGGAAGTAAAACCCAAATTTATTGATTTGACACAAGTTGAGGCAAAGAATATTTATAAGCCTTAGCAGCTGATTTGTCAGATCAGCTACAACTGGAAAGTAGATAACAAAATAAACAGTAGATAACAAAATAAACAGTATCGAGGTGCTAAATAAACATAGGCATGTGTTCTGTAGGTAGCCGTACGTGCTCGCAATGAGAACTTACACGACATCTTTTGTCCAACCATCCCGTGTCAGTGGGGCCTTTATGAGGAACCGAAAGGTAATTAAGACACACTTTTTACAAAGCACCGGAGCAAAGCATTAACATTGAATGAACACATGTAATCCTCAAGTCAAAACCATCCCCTCCGGTTATCCCATAATCTGTCACTTTGGGGCCTCGGGTTCCGGACAATAACAGGTGCAAACAACTTGTAGATAAGATCCAAAACAACATTTATCATAATATGTTCAGATCTGAAAACATGGCACTCGGGCCCTAAGTGTCAAGCATTAAGCACACCAAGTTGCAACAACGATAAATAAGCACTCTCACAAATACTAGGCATCATGCCCTAACAATCCGGCATCTTATTACATGAACAATCTAATCCAATCCCTAACATCCCCTCAGCCTACAACGGGGAATTACTCACACATGGATGGGGGAAACATGGATGGTTGATGGAGAGGCGGTGGTGATGGCGATGGCGATGATCTCCCCTTTGATCCCCGTCCCGGCAGGGTGCCGGAATAGAAAGTTCTAGTCCCCGAATTGGGTTTCAAGGTGGCGGCGGCGCTCTGTATCTCTCCTAGAAAAACGATCGGGGGTTCTGGCATTTTTAGGTCGAAGGGCGTAAATAGGCGAAAGGGGCGTCACCAGCCGAGGCACCACCTGGCCAGGTGGGACCCAGGTGTGGCCTGCCCTGGGCCGCGACGAGGTGGCGTCTGGGGGCTGTGGCCGGCCCCCGCAGCTCCCCTTCTGGCTCCGTGGGTCTTCTGCAAAAATATAATTTCTGGAATTTTTCCAGATTTTTCCGAGAACTTTGATTTCTGCACAAAAATAAGACACCAATGCAATTCTGCTGAAAACAACATCAGTCCGTGTTAGTTCCATTCAAATCATGCAAATTAGAGGAAAAACAACAGCAAAAGTGTTTCGAAAAGTAGATACGTTTTGGACGTATCAAACTCCCCCAAGCTTAGCATATTGCTTGTCCTCAAGCAATTCCGTTGATAAACTGAACGCGATAAAAGAAACTTTTACAAACACGTTTGCTTCTCATGATGTAAACATACTTGTGCTTATGATCAAGATCTTAACAAGTGCATGATAAAAGTCATAATAGAAATGCAACTTAGCAACCATATAGACATAAGAAAAGGTTCCAACATACTAAGAATTAATAATAAGGCATACAGCTATCAACAAGATTGCAATACTCATAATAAGGTATGGTATGATGGTATCTCGCTAGCCCTTTCTGGTACCGCAAAACATAAATGCAGAGCACCTCTGAAATTCAAGTGGAGACTAGAACAAAGATATCAAAGATGTAAGCATCACAACTATAACTTAGTTAATAGTATTTTGCAACAAAGAACACTAAACTAAGAACGATAATTATGCTCTCGAAGAAGTGCTCAAATAAGGATATGGTGACTCAACATGAAAATAAAAGACAGGCCCTTTGCAGAGGGAAGCAGGGATTAGTCATGTGCTGGAGCTTTTTTTTGATAGAACTAAAACAGTTTTGAGACATGCATGCTTTCGTCAACGACTTCACAGCAAAGAAGCTAGCTAGTCCCGCATAACAAGAAAGGCTTTTAGACTTGTGAGAGCGGCTGGTTTTAGAGGAATGAGTACATTCCTCTTTCTCCTTTGTTTCACCACTAACCAATGTTTGAGCTGATTTCTCAGATTTTCATTGTGCGGAGGAGAATGGTGAGTTATATTTATCTTTTGCTTAAGCCGCTCTCGGGTTAATTCAAGTGAGGACGTGAACCATCAACACCGGGTGAAAAGGGGGAAATGACCTTGCTTGTCACAAGTTATAACCAACTTCTTTCTGCTTCCTCATGAGCTTAAAAACAGGGGCACAAAAAGGAGAATTTTGAATATTTAAAGATAGCACATGAAAATTTTACTTGGAATGGCAGGGAAATACCACACATAGGAAGTTATGGTCGACACTTTGGGAAGACTGGTTTTAAGGATTTTGGATGCACGAGCAGCATTCCCGCTCAGTACAAGTGGAGGCTAGAAAAAGACTAGGAAGCGACAACTAGGAGAGAAATACCTGTGATAATCATGCTTTGCAACAAAACAATATTAAACAAGGCATAAAAGTGCTATCAATACCTTTGGGGCAAAAAGTTCAACGAGGCAAAAGACTTTCTTTTAGTCAATCATGTGTAAACATGTGCCAAGTCAATCCAACATGAATTATCCAGAGGAGGATACCACAATACCATACTAAATTATGAATGAAGCAATACATGTCAATTTCTGCAAGGCAAATTATTCACTCCTAGATAATTGAAACTAATCATAGGAAAATATGAACTACCAAGTGTACATTACCAATACAACTAATTATCAGGACGAGCCAAAGCAGGATCATCCGAACAAGTATATGTACAAAAGAGAAAACAAATAGAGTTCATACCAGCTCATTTACCATGTCCACTTCACCAAATATCGTCATTATTGCTCTTTCACTTGCATGACCGAATGATATGAAAATAAAGATCGAGTCCAAACGACGCTGCGAGAACTGGTCGAACCCTGCATCCACTATACAAAACGAAAGAGAAAAGGGAAAATATTTTTGGCTTTTCGAATTTTAAGAACAAAGGGAAGCAAACAAATAACTAAAGGGAATCTTTTTGGATTTTCAATTTAGCAAGAGAAACCGAAAAAGGAAAAGAAAAGAGAGTAAACAAGGGCAAACCGAAAACTAAAAAGGAAAAGAAAAGAGAGAAAGTTTTTGGGTTTTTGGAACTTCAAAAGACAAAAACTACAACAAGAAATAAATCAAGAAGACGCAATATGGATATACAAAGCAAGAACGTATAAACCGACTAAGATATATAAATGAGTGAAGTGCCGGTGAGAATACGTACTCCCCCAAGCTTAGGCTTTTGGCCTAAGTTGGGACTCAGTAGTGGCCGCCCCATGGGTTCCACCCTGGTGCATCGTAGGTGGGGTAGTTCGGCTCCGGTGGCTGCGACGAGGAAGTCCCTGCGTCATGGTAGTAGTGCGAGGAGCCTTCCCTAAAATAATTTGGGGTGTATTCCCCTCCAGTTGATGCAAGCTCCTGCTCCGTTGAGTGCTCCTGTGTGGCTTCTGTATGGAAGGTTGGCGTCCCAAGGTACACGTCCAGCTCGTACTCGGAGAAGGACCATCCTTTCCTGTTGGCATAGTTAAACAAACAAGGATCCGGCAATGCGACTTCTCGCACAATGTCGTTAGCAAACATAATCTTATATAGCATGTTATCAAGTTGAGACCCATGAGAAACGAACTGATGCAACTTCATAAATTTTAAATCAAGTTTCTTAACAGGAAGTTGAGTATCTGAGGGGTCAGGTTCGCGATGACGTGCAGCAAGGAGGCGCGAAGCAATGACCCCTTGATGCACCTATAATGCATCTACTTTTCCAAGCACTTTGCTTCATAATTTGCTCCGGAATCCTCCCATATTAGAATAAAACTGCTGAATCTGATGTTGTTTTTAGCAAAGTCTCTTTTCTGGTTGTTTTTGCAGGAAATTAAATCGGGGAAAAATACCACGTCATTTTTTATGGAAAAGAAGGCCTTTGAGTGAAAGATGGACATGAGGAAGCGTCGGAGGCCCAAAATAGAGGGTCCCACGCGGCCAGATTCTTTGGCCGCGCGGGCCCACCTATCTGGCACCTCGGGCACCGCCTCTCCTTCGGCTTTCGCGTACCCCCTCATATATATGAAAAAGTGGCTGACCTAGGAGGAGAGGTCGATTCGCGAAATAGAGCGCCGCCACCACCACGATCTTCGTTTTCGGAGTCAGATTGATCCAGGATTTCTCCCCCGGAGGAGGGATCCAGAGGCCTTCTTCACCACCATCTTCACCGCCTTCATCTCCATCGACCATGAGCTCCCTCACCATCACCATGTGTGAGTAGTCCGCTGTAGGCATATGAGGTGGATGGGGATTGGATGAGATTGATCATGTAATGATACCCGTTGTCCGAGATCTTAGGGGTTTATCTTGAGGATATTTTTGTATTGTGTTGATGCACTTATGCTATGTTTAATGCTTGCTACTAGGGCCCGAGTGGCATGATTTCAGTACTGAACTTATTTTGCCCCATCATATAATTGAGTTTGGTATTTATCTGCAAAGTGTATCACCTGCTATTATGTTGAACCTGCGAACCCTAAATGTGACATATAGGGAAAACAAGGGGGAGATGTTTTAGTTTGAGGATTTTATGTGTTCAAGAAGTGTTAATGCGTTGTTCCGGGCTATTCGAAAGGGTAGACCTTAATTACCTGTAGTTCCAAGTTGGCCCCGGTGAAATGGGCAGGTAGGACAATAGATGTTGTGCAAATTCTCTTGGTTAGTGCGCACAACTAATTATGGAACACATACCTACATATATCGGAGTTAGAGATAATTCCCATTGCTATATGAATCTTATTATATGATCAATCTTATTCATGCAACACCTCGCTGTCACCTCATGTCTACGTTTTAAATCTCTAAGTTACACTTTCACTTTTCCGGTGAAAACTGGGAAACCCTTGTTTACTACAACTGTTTCATTTTGTTTGCTTGAATAATGCTGCTGCCATCACTATTACTGAAAGGACAAGGACATCGCCTAGAGGGGGGGTGAATAGGCGATTTAAACTTTTTACGATTTAAGGCTTGCTAATTGCGGAATAAAACTAGGTGTTTAAATTAACAAGCCAACAACCTAATATACTAGGCTCACCTATGTGCACCAACAACTTATGCTAAGCAAGGCAAGCAACAAGGTGATAGCAAGATATGAACTTCAAGCATGAAGGCTATCACAATGTAAATTGCATAAGTAAAAGCTCGGGTATAGAAATAACCGAGGCACGCGGAGACGAGGATGTATTCCCGAGTTCCTCCTTGTTAAGGGAGTACGTCTTGTTGGAGGGGTGTGAGCTCGCCACAAGAGGCCTACTCAAGATGCCACAAAGGCCTCGCTCTATTCTCCGATGAACTGCACCCAAGGGTTTGGTTCACCTTCCACTATCGGAATCCTTCAAGGAGGAATCCTGAGCCTTTACAACAATCCTTGGGGCACACACCCACAACCAAATTGGGGACTCCCAAATCTTCCCGAAGCTTCACAACTCGAAGTCTTCGCGACACCTCCAACCGTCTAGGGTACACAATGCACCCAAGAGGCACAAGCTCTTGGGAACACAATGCACCCAAGAGTAACAAGCTTCTCAACCTTCAACTTCACGTATCACCGTGGGGAGAGCAACCCGATGCAACTAATGCAAGAGGCAAGAACACACAAAGTGGTCAAATCCTTCACTCTCAAATTCCAACCAAGCAACAAATGCTTTGGGGGGAATAAGAGAGGAAGAACAAGGGGGAGAACCACAAAAGAACTCCAAGAACTAGATCCACAAGGTTCCCCTCACTTAGAGGAGAAAAGGATTGGTGGAATGGTAGATCTAGATCTCCTCTCTTGAATCCCTAAATTTGGGCAAGAATCATCGGAGGGATTGAGAGGAATCAAGCTCTCAAGATGTGCAACAATGGAGGAGAGAGAGCAATTAAGAAGAGATTCAAAAGATTGGAAGAAGTGTTGTTCAAACAATGGGGAAGAAAGGCCCCTTAAATAGGTGGCCCAAAAAACTGGCCGTTGGAGACACAGATTCCCGTAGGACCGGTAGTACCGGCCCAAAGGGCGGTACTACTGTCCTACAGAAATCAGCGCACCAACGGTACTCTGCGAAACCGGCCGGGGCGGTACTTCCGCAGTGAGCACCGGTAGTACCGGTTTACCGGTACTTCCAGGGTTACTTCCGGTGCCACTTCCACTCGAAACAAAAACGACTTTTCGTAAGCGGAAGTGGTATCCGGAAGTAGCCGCGGAAGTGGAAACCGGTAGTACCGCTCTCGTGGCCGGTACTTCCGGTCACTGAAAAATAGCAAACTGAAAAACTTAGGTGGAAGAAGTCCCGGTACAAGGAACCGGAACTTCCGGAAAAAGGTCCGGTACTTCCGGTAAAGCGGTAGTACCGGAACAAGTTCTGGTGCCACTTCCGCTCGGTAACAGAACCGAAATTTCGTAAGCGGAAGTGGCTTCAGGAAGTTGGTCCGGAACATTCCAACGGTAGTTCCGCCCGAGGGGCCGGTAGTCCGGAAACTGGAAAAACAGCAGAACACCCGGTACGAGAAAAAACATAACTTAATCATCCGGACTCCGTTTCCGATGATCTTGGGCTTGTTGGAGTCGTCACAACGAGCACAAAAAGAATATGCAGAGAAACATCATAGTCCCAACAAGATATTATAAAAACAAATGGGGAAAGGTAAAACTCTTTTTCGCAAACCGAAAATGCCGTATCTTTTACAATTGAAGTCCGAAAGAAGTAAAACCAATTTTGTTGGAAAGAGGACGACAAAAGCAACCCTAGGAAAAAGGAAAACAAGCAATGGAGATTTTGCAAAGAAGTGGAAGGGAGAACTCTTCCGCACGGATGAACCGGCAAAATCTCCAATACCGAAAACGCAATAGAAGACGCATATGGAAACTGTTTTCGGTGAACTTAGCCTTGTCATGACAAGCACGACAAGCACCAAGACCACACCACGATGAGAGACAAATAAGAACCAATAAAGATGATTGCATGGTTGCAAAGGTTTGAGCTCTCCACGAACGATACGATCAAGATACTTGGTCGAGAGCCCGTCTTGATAGTACGGCTATCTATCCTATAACCCGGTCTCTCAGCTAACAACATGAGACCGGTAAAATAGAAACCCTAACAAGAGCATACCTTTGCCTTGCGCATTAAACCACTTGAGGTCGATGAAGACGATCTTTTTTTTTGAATAACATAACAGTAGGAAAGACTCCTACTGCTTTTCCATTACCCAAAAAAGCCAGCCAATTACAATATTTACAAAGGGGTGGGGGGAATTGGAACCCCCAAAAAGAAATCAAAGGTTTATTACATAAGACAAGATAAAAGCATGCATAGAGGACTTAGTCCTATGAACCAATAGGGAAAAATCTTCCTTAAATCTCTCCTTCCAAGACGAAATGGATGGGGGTACACCCTCAAATAACATCCTGTTTCTTTCCTTCCAGATACTCCATGCACCTGTAATTACAATCTCCATAAACATTGGCTGCCTCCAATTATTCTTTGCATCAGCAATTATATCCAGACGACTCCCATCCTGTCTCCAGCTTATGCCCAAAATGTTCCAACAGCTCATGGAGAAAGGACATCTAAAGAAAAGGTGTTCCAGGGTTTCCTCTGGAGCAGGATTACACATGAGGCAAGAAAAATTATTTCCAATGTTGTAGTGTCTTCTGCGCAAGATGTTCCGAGTGTTCAATCTATCTGATAGCAATAGCCAGAAAAAGAATTTTAACTTGGGCGTCGACTTGGCCTTCCAAATCCAGAGGAAAGATTTATGGGGTGTAATATTTCTGAAACAGAACTCATAATATTTGCTGGATGAATAGTTACTGGATCCCCAAGTAAGCTCCCAGTCATCTCCATGGACAGAATTATCCATGGTAACATGTTCAGTAATTTCCTGTAAGCTTCTAATCTCATCCATAGCTTGGGGGGAGACAGGCAGGTGAAACAGACTAGCAAGATTATCTGCAGTAAGAAAAGCCTGAACAGAGATATCTTCCTGTAAAGCAAATGAGAAAGCTCTTGGATGTGAAATTGCAAGCTCCTCAGCTATCCAGGCATCTTTCCAAAACAAAACTGTTGATCCAGAGACAATTCCAGCCCTAGTCACTCCTCTGAATAGATCATTAAGCTTGAAAATGTCCTTCCACCAAAAAGATCCGCATGGGGCCAAAGCATGTGGAACTCTCCCCGTGTAATATGTGTTCCATAGAAGATGAACCCACGGAGTGTCAACTCTATTATAAAATTTATGCAGAGATTTTAAGAGCAATGCCTCATTCTGAACTTTGAGGTTAAGAACCCCAAGACCCCCCTTCTTTTTGGGTTTGCAGACCTCCTTCCAAGCAATTAAAGAGTTGCATTTTTCCCCATCATCAGTTTTCTTGTTCCATAAACAATGTCTCCTAATTTTGTCGATATGTTCCAAGATCTTAGCAGGCAGTTTGATAGAACACATTGTGTATATGGCCACAGAGGATAACAAAGAATTTATAACAGTAACTCTTCCACTGTAGGCCATCATCATGAAATTAGCTGAAAGCTTCCTTTCAATCATGTCAACAAGAGGCATCAAGTCCTGGACAGTGGGTTTTGTAGTACCCATAGGGAGACCAAGATAGGTAAAGGGCAGCTGCCCAACCACACAACCCAAAATGCCAGCTAAGTTTTGAGCAGAAGATGTTGACATATTCCGAGGGATCAAAGAGGATTTATGAAAATTAATATGAAGACTAGTGGAAGCAACATATTTCTGGAGGATATCTTGCATGATGGTTATCTGTTGAGAGCAAGCAGGCATAATAAGAATTGTGTCATCGGCATACTGAACCACAAGATAATCTGCTCCAAAATCAGGGGATAGGGGAGGCTTCAAAATATCATGCCTAAATGCTGTATTAATGGCTGATTGAAGGAGATCAGCAGCCAGAACAAAAATTAGGGGTGATAGAGGGTCCCCTTGTCTCACCCCTCTCTTGCAGTGAAATTGTCTGCCTGGTGTGCCATTAAGCAAGACAGAAGACATTCCAGATTCAAAGATCAATTTGATCCAACTCAACCATCTACTGTCAAACCCCATTTTTTCCATAATTCTGAGCATAGCAGCATGGTCAATGGTATCAAAGGCTTTAGCAAAATCCAGTTTAAGAACAATTATTTCTTTTCTAGAGGCCTCACATTGATAAATGTATTCAAAAGCCCAAGGAAGACAGTCCTGAATAGTTCTCCCTTTCAGAAACCCATATTGGTTCTTATGAACAATTTTCAAAACCACCTTTTGCAGCCTATTAGCAAGTAGCTTTGTCAGAATTTTAAGGCAGCAATTGAGTAGTGTAATAGGCCTGTAATCATTTACAGTTGCAGGAGATCCAATTTTCGGCACCAAAGTGATGTAACCCATATTAATGCTCTCTAGATTTAGCTTCCCACTATAGAAATCTGAACATAGCTGGTAAATATCATGTTTAATAATATGCCATGATGATTTCAAAAATTGTCCATTAAAGCCATCAGGACCAGGAGCTTTATCAGCTGGCATCAACCGAACTACATTATCAATTTCTTCAGTAGTGAACGGCACAGATAAATCTTCTAGGCCAGGAGTTGGTTGAATGAGGCTGTCCAAATCAAAAAGCATAGGAGGGGAATTACAAGTTCCCAGCCTATCTTTAAAGCTATCAAAGATTACTTTCTCCTTATCCAAGTGAGAGATAGCCTCAGTACCATCAGGCAGCACCAGCTTAGAGATAGAATTTCTTCTGTACCTTTCACTAGCCATAGAGTGGAAGAACTTTGTATTTTCATCCCCAAATTTAGTCCATCTGACTGTGCATCGTTTTTTCCAGTATGCCTTTTGGTATTCCAACAGCCTAAGTAAGTGCTGCTTAAGGATCTTCCTGAAGTTACTCTCAGGCAGAGTTAAACCCCTTTGATCCTCCAGCTTATCCAGTTCAAAAATGGCCTTGTTGGAGTTATCAATACAGATTTCCAACTTTGAAATTCCCTTACTCCAATGTTTCAAATCATATCTTAGCCGTTTGAACTTAATATTCAGGTTGGCAGCACTATTGCTCTTATAAGTGGGCCTATTCCAACTTTGGGCTACAACCTCAAGGAACCCTGGGTGGGCCGTCCAATAGTTTTCAAACCGAAAAATCTTGGCGCCAGGAATATTGGTTTGGATGGAAACAACACAGGGAGTGTGATCAGATGTAGGTTTTCCTTGGGGATTGACTACTGTGTTCGGGTAGGAGGTTGTCCAGTGTAAAGAGGTGAAAAACCAGTCAAGTTGTTCAAGGAGGGGATCAGCTTGCATATTGCTCCAGGTAAACGATCTACCTTTAATTGGGAGTTCAGTTAAATTCTGTTCCCTGATAAAATCATTGAACAAACACATATCAGCAATGTTGCCCCCTGGTTTATTCCTGTTACTGGCATATCTGATAAAGTTAAAGTCACCAAGTAATAACCAATCCTCATCATCAGGAATATTTAGGTCAAAAAGCCATTTGACATATGTCTCCCTCTGTTCTCCTTGACAGGGCCCATAGATATTAACAAGTGTCCAGGACTGGGCCGACTGAGTCGAAGTAAAATACACAGACAGAGCAAAACTCTCACAATGCATGACCATTCCAGAGAAAATAGAACTATTCCAAATAACAATTAAACCTCCCGAGGCCCCATTGGAGGGGACATAAACAAAATCATCAAACCTTGGAGGGCAACAAGATTTAATAAAGGCAATATCAAATTGTGACTTTTTTGTTTCCTGTAAACAGATTACAGCACAACCACTAGAATTGATAGCATTCAAAAGAGCAAGCTGCTTGTCTTTTGCATTAAGACCTCTGATGTTCCAACATAATACAAACCACTTTTTCAAAATATTCATTTATAACCAGATGAAACTAAGAGGAAGAAGCTCCTTCATCCTCCTGGAGACTAGCCAGCAATTTCTTAGGGGAGATCTCCTCAGGTGGGATTCCACAAAGCCTGACGCCAATGCTCTGTAACACCTGGATGGGAGTGGGTGGAGGAACCTCTTGATCATGAAGAGTTAGCACCGCACCAAGTTCATCTGGCTGTTCATCCAGGACCATCTCACTGGAGATATCAGGCGTCCTTCTGGCCTTCACCTTTGATTTGTATGGTTTTGAATCAGAAACCGAGGTACATTTAAACCCATCATACTTATTACATCTTGTACTTCTGCGTACCTGGGTAGTAACAGTGGGAGCAGGTACAAATTTCCTAATCCTCCTGGAAGGAGCAGAGGAACTTGGAATAGCAGACATAACACCTTCCTCCACAGGCAGAGAGGGAACACTGCATAAGAAACTGCACACAGCATTATCAGAGGGTGATTGATCAAAGAGTAATTTCCTGGAAACCCTTCTAGCACCCAAGAAGTCCAGGGGATGAAATAACTCTGAAGATGCCCTTTTCCCTCTCAACACATGGTTCTGCCAAATTAGAGGTTCAAGCTGAAAGGAAAGCAGAGCATCTGCAAATGGACTAGGCATATAGAGATCTCTCACCACAGCAGCTGCCAAAGAAAACCTTCCCACAGTGGTCTCATGGTCAGAAATAATAACAGTAGCAGATTGCACAACCAAAGCAGAAACAACCAACAGGTTATTCACATCCTGAGCGACATCTCCATCAGTTAAGGAAGAATCCCCAGAAGAAACAGGGGAAATGGAAGCATTCCAAGCCTGGGCTGGGCTATCAGCTAAACTACCATCAGGAGGATGAATTCCAGCCTCAAACCCCACACCTTGCTCAGCTAAGAACGCCTGAAAATTAAACAAGGGTGGATCCACTACTGGCACATTCAGGTCAGGCAACTCCAGGAAGTTCTGGTGTACCACAGGAGCAGGCTCAGGGGCAGGCACAGCTGCTGGCACACCCATAGCCTGTTGAAGAGTTTGCTGCATAGGCACATTGTTAACAGGGTGATTAGCATGGAACCCATTCTGCTGAAGCCAAATCGCAACCTGCTGCTGGAAAAGCTGTTCGGCAGTTAAAATTTCCCCATAGAAAGGATGGGGGTTACCATCCTCAGGTTCAGGATCTTCATCTGGGGGGGGAACATCATGGATATGAGCATTCCAATCACTACTGCGTAGCATATAAACTGGAACTGTCCAACTGCGGCGAGCACCCCCCAATTGACGAATAACAAAGCTCTTGGGCACAAATTTGGGGTGAACTAGCCAAACCTTAAGCAACACACGAAACCGGTTTCCACGCGGATTATGCCAAGTAGACAACAAACCAAAATCCTCAACTGCTCTGTTCATATAAGTATTGGTTTGGTAGTCTAAAGGAAAGCCCAAGAACATAATCCAGGTTTCACGACCAAAGGAGGTGAGGCGCATATTGCGCGTGGCATCATGCTTAACAAAAGTGACCGTAGTAATCTCATCTAGCTCAAACGTCAGACCAATGACCGTATCCGCAAAAAGAACAGATTGAAAGGTATAGGTGCCAATACCAAACGCAGAATCATCAATACTAACCACATGGTATCCCCCTTCCTCAAGCAGATCCGCAATCGCATTCCTAGCATCTTCCCTCAGATGGATTGGAATATACCTGTTAGTCTCGGCGACCACGATCTTGTCATGTCGAAGCGGAGGGACCGGAGTGACCACCAAATCCGCCCTAATCTTGCGGTCAGCTGGACCAGGATCAATAGTCATACCATCAGGCAAGAAGGGAACTGGGTTCAGAGGGAAGTTCGCCATTGCATCCACCAGATTAGCTCTCACAAGGTTGTCAGGGGAGAGGGTTTTCAGAGGCAAGGGGGCGACGTGCTCGAGAGAAGCAGGGGAAGGGGACGCAGGGGTTTGCCGCTTCGGCACCCAGATTTTTGTCGCTTTATGACGTCCAACCACCCCAGCCAAAATCGGACGGCGCACCAAAACCCCATAAGAAGATCCAACGGCAGCCACAGATCCAGCCGTCCCCTTAGGGTTTTGGGTCCCAGAGTCACCCGACAAATTGAACTTCCCATTTAATAGGCTTCCTTTAACAACCCATTTACGCTGAGGAGGGGAATTAACAGAATCCATAGGATCACGGAGAGACCGTTTAACCATTTTCTTGGAATTCAAACAAAATCTTGCAAAATGACCAATCTGCTTACATGCTTTACAACGGATACCAACCCAACAGTTAGATGCCAGATGACCATGATCCAAACATTTTGAACACCAACTGAGACGTCGATTTCGAATAAAATTAACCCAAGAGTTCGGTGGAAGGGCAGAAACCCCCAAAGCATTCTGACCATCCGGTTCTGAATAATGTGCAAGCCGAAGATCCTCAATGTGCCCATAAAAATCAGGAGTGAATATATTATCTGATGGAATTGGACCCTTAAAATTTGTACCTTGAAAAAGCCATGCACGCCGAGGACCACCAATAGAGGCTTGGTGTCTAGTAAAGGATAAGGAACCCAATATAATCTTGGCATCAACCAAAGTCTCCGAACTCACCGAATTTGAATTCAAAACAGGCAGATCCACATAATTCTCATGGGGGGAGATCTTCTTCGGATTGAAAGAAATAGCACCAGAGCACAAAGAAGGATCCTTGAAGATTGGGGCATTTGGATCGCCACGGAATAATTTGAACACCAATTGGAAATCTGGCCAAGAACGCTCCCGTAGGGAGTAAATGAAATGCCCCACATGATTGGAGGCCACAGAAAAACGAAAACTCTTGTCATGCAGATGAAAGACCCTTAGGTAGGCAGCATCACCACCAATACAACTTTGTAACGCCAGGGCCACAGAGTCTACCGTGAGATCAAACGAGGCATGCAAGAAAGTTGCAACCAGAAAAAACTCCTTGGACGGAGAAGAGGGGACATGATGAACCGTAGATCTGAAGAAACGACGAACCTGGGTCGCCACAGCCCTCCCGGGGGAAAAATCCCACGAGAGAAGGTGATCCATTGGAGGGATCAGACGAAGAAGCCGCCATTGCTAGGGTTCGGTGGGGTGGAGAGGGTGGACGTGGGAGGGGAGGGGGGAGGGGAGCCATCGTCATCATTCATCTCCTCAAGACGAACCACCTTTCTTGATTGCGCTTCGCTTGGTGAAGATTCACATGACGCTCCCCCATACACAAGATGGGAAAGCACTCTTCGGCATATCTTCACTTGGACTTGAGTGTTGATCAACACGCACCTAGCCTTGATCAACACATAATCTTCTTCCCTTAGCAATGACTCCAACATATGGAGATCAAGCAACGCAAATGGACACACCTACAAATATAGCTCAATACAAACATTAGTCCATAGAGATTGTCATTAATTACCAAAACCATGCATGGGGGCAACCATGCACTTTCAATCTCCCCCATTTTGATAATTGATGACAATCCCTTATTAAGAGGGTTTATATAATGAATAAAGCATCCTTTCAACACAAACGAGCAAGGATGCAAAGCGCATTAAAGGCAAATGCAACAAAAGCATAAAACCAAATTCCCTTAAACCCTCTAAACTTCTCCCCCATTGGCATCGATTGCCGAAATGGGAAGAAAAATTTAGAAGGCCAATATAGTATGATTTCCTCTATAAAGTGTGCATTTCTCAAAATATGAGTGAAATCAAATGCACATATCCATTGACGAATAATTACATGAAATCAAACTATATTGAGGATCCAAAGATTGCAAAAGGATGAAATAATTCTAAACATCTCCACAAAGAAGAAAAGCAATCGAGAAGATCCAAAGCGAGAGTTCTAAATAAAAATAGAGAAGTTCCCCAATGTTCATGCACTATTGAGGAGTGCACAAATATGGAATCCTCACTCCCCCAAAATCATCTAGAACACGCAACAAGTGCAAGTGTGCATAAAGTAAAGGCAAAACATAGCACTTGCACCAAAGATATGGTTGAGCCATAAGAAGATACCAAATTTCAAAGATTCAACATAAGATAGGCCCAACCGAGATCAAAGATCTTTTCAAAAAAAATGTTCGCGGGCTCAAGGATACCAATTGGAAACTAAAACCAATTGAAAAAACCAAGAGCTAGTGAGAACATTTAGCCAATAAAATCAACATGCTCACCGTGATAAGCATGAAGACAAAGATCTTAAAGAAATTTGAGTGCGCAAAGATGCAAATAGAAAAGAGACAAGCACTCACGAGACAAATTTGGAGCCACCAAAGAATTATAGAAAAAAAACAAGGTAGCTCAAAAGAATTAGGTTACCCACTAAAAGGTGACCTCTCTCATATGTATAGGTTCTAGGTAGACACATCATTGAAGATATACATCCACAAAGAAACTTGCACATATGAAATGGTCGATGAAGGAGAGACCACGGTATCCAAAAGAGAAGTCATGAATATACAAAAGAGATTATTGCTTAAAAGCATAGCACATAGCTAAAATTTATCTCATTGTATATAAGTGAACTTCAAAAAATATCAAATACATCACACATATCACTAAGGGAACAAGAGAGTTTGAGATAGTGAAGATGCTTTGAGTTGAAAGTTATTGCATTTCCGATTTGCAAATGGGAGCTTTTACCTTTCCAGAGATAGTGAAGATGCTTTGAGATAGGTAACAAGTATCACAAAGAAATAATACCAATTGAAGAAAAGGTTTTTGCAATTTCATCACAAATATCACAAAGATATAACAAGTGAAGGAAATAAGACAAAACCACAACAATTGCACATGAAAGCTTTCATGCCAAGAGGCAACCTACACAAGGTTGAGACTAGAGAAGTATGCATGGGATAGATACTTGTTACCGATATGACATTGGTGACTAAGAAGATGAGACTTTGGCGATCATCATAGCTTGACTCTTATAATCACATGGTGAGAACACCTTCCTTATAAATGAGACAAGTCTCCAATGCATATCCATTGTACCTAAAACAAAATTTAAGCACAAAATGGTTCCCAAACTCATTGGGTCCCATAGTAGTTAGATAAACTACAATATATAGGAAACACTCCACATAAATATGTGCATGTAGATATGAAATTGAATTTCATGCACATCTTAGCCGATTTAGGATTTGGTGGAGTATCTCCTATATATATATGCATGTATAGCCTTACGAGAGCCAAGAGAATATATATACTAGTAAATATGCATGCATAGCCTTACGAGAGCCAAGAGAGATAAAATTTGGAAAAAACACCAAGTAAACCAAGAAGGGGGCACACCAAAGTGTGGCACAAAAAGGTTGTCCAAATTATATCAAAATCTAAATCATCACATGATTGAGGAAAAATCAAATCAACATATGATTGATTCCAAAACACATCAACACATGAAGTGTGATATCAATAGGAATCGAATCAAAACAACACATGGTTGATAAGACACCAATTGAAAATAAGATACCAACTAGCAGAGAAGATACCAAGAAGAGGATAATGCTTGACCGAAATCAAGTAAAGCAAAATAAAGAAAAAGGTATCAAGACTCCCACAATAAGTATCAATTGAAACAAATATCTATGGAGAAGATATCAAATTCCAAGTGATGCCAATTGATGGTACCAAAACATAAGATAAAAAATCAAATGCCAATTGAAAGGATCAAATATTGATAGATAGGATAGTGTTCTAAATAAAAAGGAATGCACCCCTAAGATTCATGCATTATCTTGATATTTGTATTTGAATACAAAATGCATGCACAAGGGATCATTACTCTCCCTATTTTATTTACAATACTAAACACTACCAATTGAAAATTAGGATCCTTGCAAGAGGCAAAGAAGGAAATAAATAAGGCAATTTAAAGCAAGGGCCAATGTGAAGATGATCTACAAAATCCACCACAATTACTAGAATCACTTGTCATGGACAAGGAGTATATGGCGATATTTCTCGGTGGTATATAGGAATGATGTTCAAGACCAACTTCACAACAAATAAGCATATGGCAAGAGATAAGAATTAAAACGCCATATTTTGAAAAAGGTTTGTTGGTAGTTTCAACTATTCGAACCAACCGGCAAAGGAATGGTTAAAATAAGATGAAACAAATGGTTTCTCACATAATATATGGAAATGCATATTAGAGAAAAACCACACCAAGCAAACTCACGCAAACAAGAACCAAAGGATAACCAAAAAGGAAAATTGGAACTTGTTTGAGCACACATGCCACATAGGAAAAAGATAATTTACAATATCAAATATAAGTGGCAAACCTCAATGTTCAAATTTTGTGGGATTGTAATATGCACATAGCTTATTACTCACCCATAATGTGATAATTCATTTAGTTTTAAACAAGAGGCAAATAAAACCAACTAGAGAAATTAATGGACATTGTAGAATTTGAATTTCTCATGAATATGACATACCACATAGTAGCTAGATAATATTGAAATATCAATACTAGGTGGTGTGCCTCATGTACACACATTTTTAGATTTGTGAGGTGCACATCACTCCCCCAAAATGGGATAGTTCGTTAATATCTCAAAGAGCCAATTGAAATCAACACAAGATCCAATAAAGCTCAACACAAGTTACACATACATGATACACAACTATCTTACATAACCTTGAGTAACAAGACAAGTAGGAAGTTTGCATATCACATACAAGGCACATGCTAGGAACAAACAAACACATGCAAGGGAGCAAGAAACTTTAA